>JAJJWW010013762.1:0-17274 GCA_023531295.1 Papaver armeniacum
CCGATACCACCTTCTTCTTTTCTTCAATTCATCGGCCAATTCTTCATCTCTGCCTCAATCTCGGTTCAGAACCAGCTTCATCGTCTCAATTTCAGATGGAAATCAGCTCAGCCTGTGCCTCCCTTTCCTCTCTCTCAAATTCATTTCAGGTGAATAAATAATAAAAGAGAGACTGAATTTTAGGTCGTGTAGGAGTGAATGTGGATATAACCACCCTGGTAGAGTGGATAAGGGCCAACCAACCCATACAAGGCTTGTCGGTTTCAGATAACCGACAATTCAATTTTTTGACCCAACTGTTCATTCTTCACCTCCTCCTTGCGCATTCTACCTGACTCCAAATATAGGTCGCCTATGAAATGACGTTCTTGTCTTTTTCGCTCCAAATGGATGATTTCTCCTTCGTTTGCTCTTAATGACTCCAAAGTACCTGATTAGCTCGAAAGTATTCATAAGATACATAATTCACACGAAAACATAGCAAAGAAAGCATAAACTATAGATATAAATGAAGGTGTTTATGACACCTATCACCAAGCTAGGGTTTTGGGCCAAAGGTCGTTTGGTAACCTTGGACGGCTAGGATTTGCTCCTGGGATTGAAGGGCGGCCGTTGATTGTCGAACGCCTTCGTTTTTGGTAGCCACGTAGGGAAGGCCAACAAGGTGGCGCGGCTAGGTTGGCATGGGGCCATGGCAAGGTGCGTTTGGCAAGGCGCGGTAGGTGTGGCTGGCATGGTTTTCCATTGGCACTGGGGTGCGGCTAGCATGGTTGGCATGCTTTGGCGCGGTGGCTGGCATGCACTGGGGTGCGGCTAGCATGGTTGGCATGCCTTGGCGCGGTAGGTGTGGCTGGCATGGTTTGCCATTGGCACAGGGATGCGGCTAGCATGGTTGGCATGCTTTGGCGCGGTAGGTGTGGCTGGCATGGCTTGCCATTGGCATAGGGATGCGGCTAGCATGGTTAGCATGCTTTGGCGCGGTATGTGTGGCTGGCATGGTTAGCCATTGGCACATGGATGCGGCTAGCATGGTTGGCATGCTTTGGCGCAGTAGGTGTGGCTGGCATGGTTAGCCATTGGCACATGGATGCGGCTAGCATGGTTGGCATTCTTTGGCGCTATAGGTGTGGCAGGCATGGTTATCCATTGGCACATGCGGTGTGAGAATTAGGTTTTGGCTGTCGAAACCCTAATCAAAGATTAAAAAAAAAAGGTACCCAGTAATTTTCATGAAGACAAATCAAAGGTTTCAATAAATGTGCTTGGTTTGGACATTATTACTCAAGTTCTGTGACGTCACTGTCTGACTAGGGTTTTACGATTTTACCCATAAGATAAAAACCACCATCAACATTAAGTCCCCTGCTTAGCTCGGAACAGGTGCCTTGTTGCGAGGTAAGCATATGATGGTGACAGACAAGGACGGAATCAAGATGTAAATCATTGCAAAGATGGTCAGGAAAATCCGACTAACCTTTTTGAGGGGTGAAGAGAGTTCGCTTCCGGTGTTGGAGGCCCTGCGTAAGTTGTACTTGGGATGCAGACCGTGGAGTGGTGAGACAAAAGTTGTTGGCTTGGTCTGGCCGTACATCACCGAGGCAAAGCGGGCGCGGTCTTGGAAAGGCAAGCATGGTGAATGGATTGACACGGTTGATGTTTGTGGTAAGGAGAGTTCATGATCCCGCGTTTGGCAGCCTTGCCTATATTTTATTTGTGTAGATCGTGAAGCGGTGAGGTGAGAGACGTCGACTTAATCTTGCTACTCTTCGTCTTGGATGGGTTAGGGAACGACATGATACTGGCTTGACGAATTGTTGGTGTCGGCGTGGCAAGCCATGGCATGGGCATCCTGGCATGATAGGGCCTGCGGTAATGGAGTGGACGGCTTGGCATGGTACGGCCACGACAAGGCGCGGTTTGATTGGTGATTTGTCTTCAAGGCGTGTACGAACGGTGTGGCGTGGTGGGACCAAGACGTTGCGCGGTTAGCTTGGTGATTTGCCGTCAAGGGCCCAGCTGCCTCTTTTCCTTACTTGTCTCAAATAGGAAGTTCTTTTCTCTTCAAAAACCCGAGAGTGTTATGCCCACAAAAGGGGCGTTACTCCTTCTGCTTAGGTTACGTTTCCGGTTTTGCTTCCGAATCTCAGTGCTGGCGGCGGGAAAGCAAAACACGAGCTAGCGCGTCTCAAACACGTTCTTCCACGTTCTCTCACCAAACCCTAATACAGCCAGGCATGAGGCTTCCCTTTATATTGACTGGTGGGATGAAGTTTAATTAGGATCGGATATCATGCCTTAACTCACGGCTAGTATAAAAACTTTCCTTTTCGGGGACTGTGTCGCTCTGCTGAACATAAAAGATGATCTTGAACCCTCCATTCGCATAGTTCGTCTGTTCTTTGTAGTGTATGATGGGATCCTCCAGAGACAGCCATACCTTTAATTCTTCGGAGAAAAACTTTGGAATCGGCGAAGACCAGTTTTCTTCTCATGAGGAGGCATTAGGTAGAATCGAATCTCTGTTCCATGAAACTGGTGGAATTATCAAGAACCTTCCTTCTATCTATCTCGGCGAAGTGTGGGAGCGTGTTCGGACTTTCTTGGGTTCGGTGAACATGGAGGAGGAATGGGAAGGTGGTGAAGAACTCTGGTGTGTTGAGAAGCTCCAGTGCGGCAAAACTTTTTCTCGATCCATTGCTAGGGCCGATCGGTATGCTCCTAGGTTGAAACAACGGAGAACTGAGCCTGTGGGATTTTTAGAGGAAATCCAACGTAACTTCTTCGTTCAGGACGGCGTTATAATTCTCGATCCTGATGCAGATGAATCAAGAAATCTTCCTCGAGAGGTCGCTGACAAGACCTTTGAGGAAGACGTTGCGCTTGACAAGGCTGAAGCATCTTTCGGAGTTGGTGTCGGGGATGTCGTCGGCGACATTGGGGGCGTCATGGTGGCATATGCTGGACCAGTTGTTGAAGCGGGTGCCGGAAAAGAGATGGATGCTGTTGCTGCTGAGGTTTCTTCGGGATGGGATGTTGAGGTTGCTGCTACTAATGTCGCCGAATGGAATCTTTGCTGCCCGAGAGATTATTGGGGAAAGTGCTTGAAAATAGCTTTGACCGAGGGGACTCGTGTTCCATCTTTTGATGACTAGTTTCTCCCTTTCATCGTTCCTGTTTGTTTCTTAGTCGTCTTTTTTTTTTTTTTTTTTTGTAAACTCATCTTTACCTTCTTCTTCGCCAATTAACGTCCCCCTTTTTTTTTGAATAATTGAATAAGGTATTTTTGGTTGTGATATGATGGCCAATAGCTTTTTCAAAGGTTTTGGGTTAGTTGGATGTATTTCTCTGAGATCAGGAAAACCCATTCGGAAAGAGATGTATGTTATTTTATTTATTTTTAATGAAAAAGAAATTCCGGAGAAGTATACAAACGGTGTATTCATCTTGGGGAAATACATATATCAATAGAAACTGTCGAAGGAAATACTAAAAGGAGAGTGGTTGGAAGACTATAACATTTTAGGGATAGGAAATCTTGAGCCATCGCGAGTGGACTATCACGCCTTCCGGTTTGTATGTGTTGATGAGCTTGCAGTATCCTCCAAAAAGAACGCCTGCCACCAGATATGGCTCGTCTTCTCTTTCATCAGGAGAACCAATTCGAGCAGCTATTTTTACCGTCATCTTCCCAACTTGAAACGAGTTTACCTTAATCACTATATCTCCAATTGAAAACGGGTTCAGGCGTTGTGTAGTCGTTTGAATCTTGGCCATGTCAGTTTTGGTGGATGCTTCTAAGTTTCTTGCAAAGTGTTTGAATGACCCAATACCCCATTCACACCTCTTGACGGTGTTTGTGCCAGTAATTTCGCCGAGTCCCCATGATAGAATATGGGAAGAAATGACCGGTCGTAGAGAAAATCGCTCGTCCAGGCTTACTTGCGTTTGGAATCCATGAGTTAGCGTCGGCAAGTCTTCCTCAGCGTCCCGGTTCCCTGTTAACTCGTCGATGCAAGCAAGTGGGACAGGTTTGTTGAGATTCTTTCGGGCGTTGTCATTGGTAGAGGGGATGTACGTAATTTTGCCTTGTTGTCGAGTACCCATAAGTGTCCCAATATCATGTCGTAACCCAGCTCTTTGACAATGTGGAATCTGCTATGCGTTATAGCGTCTCCTATCTTGACCTCGAGGTTGATGTATCCATGCGTGTTCAAGACTTCTCCTTAGGGTTCTTAATCACAGACGGGGAATGGGTATCGTCTTGTTTCAGAATCCATGACTTTGATGTCTTGAAAGTAATAATGTTGAAGTCGAGGCAAAACATCGATGAGTATGTTGTCGAATTCAATATCTCTTAAATGGGATGTGGTCAAGTCAGGTTGCCTCTTTCGATTCCAGCCAGAATTGGGAAAGCTTGGGGCCCTTGGCGCGGTTTCCATGGAGGGAAAAAGCCGTTTTCCGACACAACACGATTGAGAGCCGCGAAAATATCTTGCGCTGCACCTTGGAAAGGTAGAGAATTTCGCATACGTGCTGCATCATGGATTGTACGGTCTCGTGCACGGAGTCCCCAGAGACCCCGTAATTCCTTAGTGGAAGTGGATCCCGATGTACTCCCTCGTTTCCTAATTGGAGCTCCCCTGCTTCTATCTTTTCTTTGAAGATATGCTTCGACGTTGCACCAATGGTTGGGTGGTGAACAAATCTGTGGTAGTGGCGGATTTGGGGTTCGCCATCTCACCTCGATCGGTGGGGCGTCGGGAGGTGGCAACTCGATAACATCATCTTGAATCCATGCTTCAAGAGATCAATCACCTCCTTGATGGGAAATGGGAATTCCGAGGCATTCCCTTGGTTTCTGCGACGACGCATGGGAGCTTTAGCGGCGCCTTCCGGCGGAGTTGCCCGTTGTGCCGGTGCTTCACGTTTAGGGCCGATGTTCCGCACTAGGGCCTTCCTTTTCCCTCTCTCGTTTATTACGTTCACGAGAGGAGGGCCATGTGATAAATTGCATGCTGGTGAGGCGCCTATTCCCGCGAGTTTCGCGCATGTCTTCTTGTTCGAGCCGGTTTAGTTCTTTCCAAGTGTCTTTGGGTGCTGTCATTACGGATCGTCCGGGCGCCTTCATGGAGTTCGGAGAATGTCTGGAAACGCAAGTTCTCTAGCAGGGCGCGGTAAATAGAATACCATACCATTGATGCACGTGTTCACCAGCTGCTGTTCGGTCACATTTGGGTCGTGACAGTCCAGTGCTTGAACCCTGAATCTCTTAACAAAACCATTCGGATGTTCGTCGTCCCACTGGTACATTCTTCCTAGGTCTGAGAAAGTAACTTGTTCAGACACGAAGAAGCACTTCTTGTAAAATGCGGTAACCATGCTATCCCAGTTGGGGATACTATTTCAGGATGTTGTTGTACCATGTATACGCCCTTCCTAAGTGATTTTGAAAACTCCCTCGGAGCGAAGAACGTGATTGTATTCATGCCCGCCTAGGGACTCCAAAAAGCGGAGACATGCTCACGTGCATTTCCTGGTGCCATCGTACAGAAGAGTGAATTGAGGAGAGAGTACCCTCTTGGAAGACGGATTCTTTGTATTTCAGATGGGTAAGGAGGTTGATGCTGGCGCATGTCTACTTCATCATTCTTGAGTCGGTTGCGGGAGAAGTTGCTCCATATCCTCTCGCGTAACGAAGTTGGACGACTGGCTTCTTTCTAATGGGGTTCTAGCGCGAATCTCCTCGTCCGCAGAGACGTGTTCCGCCGAGGGGCTAGTGTCGGGGGTGTTGGAGGCATTTATAAATGGCTCTGGAGGGCGTGACTCACGTGGTAGCCGCTCTGCTAGGGCCTTGAGAAAGGTGAGTACTTCTTTCTGTGTTGAAACCATATCCGTATGGGCTCTAGCGAGAACTTCCTGTCGTTCCATCAAATCAACGATGGTGACATAGGGTCGGCTTCCTCTGGTTCCTCCAGTTTCTTGTCCCATCAGTGGGGTAATTGGTATCTTAGTGGTGGTTGGAGGTGTCATGCTTGATGAAGCGTTAGGAGCGGTAGCGGCGGCCCGGGCTCTAGTGACTGGTGGAGTAACGCCCGAAGGGGTGCTTTCGGAACTATCGTGGTTATTAGGTTGTGCAGGGACATTAGAGACGGCGGCAGCTCTGGCCCTGGTGACGGCGGTATTACACTCGAAGGAGCGCTTTCGGTGTTACCGTGGTCGAGGGTGACACAAATGACGTTGTTGGAGGTAACGTTAACACGAGGGGATGTGTTATGTCCGGTGTTCTCTCATGATCCGGATCTGAGTTCCACCATGTTGGGATCGGTGTTTGAAAAATGAAATCAGGAATTGAAAGCTAATATTGTAACCGATAGATCAATCTCCCACTGTGGTCGCCAATTGTTTGTAGGTGAAAATGGTTTCTGCTGATTTCAGTAATTTTGGGTGTACGGGTGAGAAACAATTTAAACCCTAAACAATGTACCGCAAGGAGTACTTTAGATTCGAGAGATCAATGCAGACAAGTCCGGCCTAAACCAAGAAATGGTCGTTCCAGACTTGCTTCGGTCACAAAGTGAAGGAGAATGGGTTGGTTTTGGGGAGGGAAGCAAAGAAAGCGATGAGACCAGAATAGTTGATTCTGGAAGAGTATTGTGTTATTACGACTTGTATCAGAAAAGTGGGAAGGTTAACAAATGGTAAGTTAGCAAGTATTTTCTGAGTGTTGTATATTCCCCCAAATGAACTTGTTGTTCTGTGGAAATAGGTAAGACCTATTTATACAAGTCGAAGTGAAACGTACACTGGTCTCATTAAGGAATGGAAAAATGGGTAAGTAAATGGGAGGAGGTGGTAACCGTATGCATGGAATTTGATGTTCCATAAAATCGTTAACGCATGGAATTGATGTTCTATAAAAACATTAACGTATGGAATTGATGTCCCATGAACGTTTCACTTTTAACTCCCTGTATTTACTAACCGCCTTACCCTTATGACACTTCCTTATGACGGGCGTAGTGTACGCCTCACGCTGTAAACCGCCAAACCAATACCCAAAGAGGATCCCCCAGTTTGTGATATGTGTTGATGTCTCGCATGTTTTTGTGGAAAACATGTAGCTTAGGGTTGTTGCCTGGCAAGTCGAGCTCGGGAGACTTGGTAGCTTGGTGACCTTCGACGGTCGAGATTTTGTATCTTAAGAGGAAAGGTAGCCGTTGATCTTTGCACGCTTCCGTTCGTTGGTGGCCGCATTGGGAAGGCCAGCATGGCGACGCGGCTAGGTTAGCATGCTATTGGCATGGCATGGTGGCGCGGCTAGGTTGGCATGCTATTGGCGTGGCATGGAGGCGCGGCTAGGTTGGCATGTCGTTGTCATGGCGTGGTTTGGCGTGGCCAAACTTAGGTTTTCGGGCTAAAGGTTACCATTCGTCGTCTGGTAACCTTGGAGGGCTAGGATTCGCTTCTGGGATTGAAGGGGGATTGTCGATTGTCGCACGCCTTCGTTTTGGTAGCCGTGTAGGTAAGGCCATCATGGTGGCGCGGCTAGGTGCCTTTGGCATGTGGGGCCAAGGGTTTGCAAAGCCGTTGGCACATGGTGCGGCTAGCATGGACAAGTGACAAGGCAAGGTGTGGCTTGGCTTGGCATGTGGGGCCAAGGGTTTGGCAAGCCGTTGGCACATGGTGCGGCTAGTGATAGGGTGTAGAATACATCTTATTTACTATCTATTGTTTATGCTTTCTTTGTTATTTTTCTTGTAAATTATGTATATTACGCTTGTTTTGAGTTTTATAGCTACTTTGGAGTCGCACGGAAGAAAAGAAGAAGAAATCACTCAAGTTGAACCAAAAGGCCAGAAAAGTCATTTCACAGGCGAACACTATCTGGAGCCCAGTCAAGGTTAAAAGGTGACTCAAATTACTAAAGAAAGGACAGTTCAAGTTAAGGGGCTGCCAAACTGGGTAGCCCTTATCCAAAAACGTAGTGCTGTTATCAGTTGGTAAAATGGATGTTGAAACCCAAACCCATAGACCCACACCCGTACCCGGATCCATGCCCGAGTCCGAACCCAATTTATAACCCTCAACCTAAAATCGAGAGAAACCGTCTCTCATTCATTTCACCTCTTTCCCCGAAACTAAAAACAAGCGGTCATGATCTTTGTCGCCGTTGAATCCGAGAAATCGAGATTAGGGTTCGTTTCGCAATCGATAAACAAGGTAATGATGATGTCGATCGAGAAATTGAGAGAAGCGAGATTGCTCACGGTCGGGAAGAATTGAATGAGAAATAGAGTTGAAGCTCGGGAGATGGGGATCGAATCGGAGAAATTAATGGTCTGTTATGGGTTCGATCTGGAGGTGATGTTGATGGTGTTGTTGTGATGGATTGTAGAGATCGAATGGGTTTGAGTTGCACCGAGAAGGGTTTGCGATGGATGAACTAGATGTTTGTCAAGCCGTAAATCGAGAAGAATCAAAGCTCGAGAAGATTTCGGTGGACAAGAGGAGATGTTAATGGATATGAAGAAGATTTGGTCATGTGAGATCGATAAGAGTTGAGAAATCGAAGATGAGTTCGACCTGTGAAGAGATGTTGTTGCTGATTCTTGGGAGATTCGAAATGGGTTATGGTTGATTGAGCTGAAATTGCAGGAGGTGATATAAAGAATGTTGGTGTTGTTGATGCTTGAGAACTCAGATAGGTTTGAAAATTTCTGGGAGTCCGAGCTAGGGTGTGTTCTTGTGAATGGTTTATGAAATGAAGACGAGATGAGTGAGGCGTTGGTGATGGTCTGAGGTTGTGGTAGCACAGAAGCACCAGTGCAGGTGTTGCATATGAGAAGTGCACTGAATTGCAGGGATGCTGAGAACAGGTCTGAAGTGCTTGAAATGAACCAGGCAATGAGCTCAGGCAGGCTAATGGAAATGGAGATTGAGATAAATAGATGAATTGTGAGGCCTGAAGTGACAATGGTGGTGAATTAACTTGAAGTTACAGGGAGAGATTGCAGCTGAGATGTGTTCTTTGGTTGAGCTCAATATGAGCCGGTGTGAAGCACTGGAGATGGCAACTGGATGATTAATCGAGATGAAGGTGCGGTACTTGATGATGGTGGTTGAGTGCTGGTTCAGTGCAATAGAATTGAATTGGGTGCGAAACAAAGGACCGAAGTGAGGATATGCGGTGGAACGAGTTTAGAGAGTCGCTGCCGGTAGGAGGTGGAATAGCCCTCATGGTTGTGAAGAAGTGTTGGGGAGGAGCTGAAATGGTGTTGGAAGACTTGCAGAGTGATGGCCATCTTGGCCGTGGATCGAAGCTACAGAAACACAGGAAAATGCACAGCCCAAGATGGTGCAAGATACTTGATTCACCAAGATGGCTGGAAGCACTACATTGGTTGCAGAGCTACTGTTGGCTCGGGATCGACTCGGGTCAACTGACTTAGTTGACTCCGAGTTGACTCAGTGACTCAGCCGATTAAGACCACTCAGCCTTGAATTAGAAGCTGACTCAGTGGCTGACTCTCCTCCCCCTTTGACTATTTGACTAACGGTTTGACTCTTTTGACCGTTAGTCTTAACGGTGGACTGACGGAATATTCCGTCGAATATACCAGTGACGGTGAACTTTTTCAGGTGGCCGGCGGTGACTTTTTCCGGCCGGATTCCGGCCATAATACCAGTTTTCCGGCGAGCTAAAAAATCCAGAATTTTCTATGGACTTTTCTCATGGGTGTGAAGACTTGGACTAGGAATTGGATGGAGAATTGGGCTCAAATTTGGAAAGAGAAGATGGAAGAAGAGAAAGACTTGAATTTGGAAATTGAATTGCAAAAGGAAAAGGGTTCTTTCCTTGGAAGATTTGGAGAATATTGAAGCCTATAAATAGAGAAGTTTTCTACATCTTTTACACACATCTCTACACAGACAACACTTTTCTTTTCTTATTCTTTGTGTGAACTCTTTAACATGAGTAGCTAATTTTATTGATTGAGGATGAATTCCTAGTTCTTAATTTATGTTTTGAGTTTTTGTTTTCAATTCTATCTTGAAGTTTTTCACATGATTATCGTTTGTTTTTACTAATAGGAATGATCTTAAAGACATTCATGATTGATTGATAGATTGTTTGGGTGGCCAACTAAATTGATTTGTCAATTTAATCTAATGCTAGTGAAAGTTAGGGGATAAGTAATCGTTTCTTGACTCTTTACATAAGTAGCAAACACGAGACCTTGCGGAGGGATTCCGTTGAGCAATTGTGTGTAAAAACAACGCTAGAAAGTGAACCAAGCGAACCGAGTTTAACTACTAGTACTAAACCTAAATTCATAAATCTTAATGCATTCAGGGAATTACATCTTGTAAGCGAACCTCAGGGTGGTTCTTTTGAATAGAATCTGATAACTAAGCGGACCTGTTACTCAGTGAAATTAGGGATTTTGGGGCTAGCTAAGAGGACCTGCTATCCTACGGTTGGTGATAATCTGTGACTAATAACAAGTAGAAAAGAACATAACTTTAATCATTGTTTTGCAACGAAGAAGGATTCCTTGATCTTATCTCTCTTATTGCTTTCAACTTAATCTTTTAATTGCTTTGTTTATTTTCTTTTGCTTTTTACACCCCCTTTTTGTGACAATTTTTACAACTAGAATCTCTTGCTCCTCGTGGGAAAGAACTTGACTTCCATTATATTATTTTTAATTGAGTGGAAATAGATATTAATTTGATTGCACCTACGACACGCATCAAATTTTGGCGCCCTTAGGGAGCAAATGGATGATTTTTAGTTGTTTTTATTTTTCTTTTGCTTTATTCTTGCTTTGTTGGATTCTATTTCGTATCTAACTTAAGTTTTTGCGAATCTTATTTCGGTGCCCGATTTTCCATGTATGGTGGACAAGAGCAAGCATATTACAACAATCAATACGGTTTTCAACCTCAACATTATGACAACTTCCAACCATCCTTAGGATACAATCAAAACCAATCTTTTGGCTATGATCAAATTCCTACAGAACATTATGGATATTCTCATACATATCAACAACCTTATGACTGGTATGTAAGTGGACAATCACAAGGATGGGAGGATAGTTTTGTTTATGATCAGAAATTCTCTAGTTTTGCAGATAAGATGTCTGCCATGATTGGGGATCTTCAACAAAAGTTGCAAGAATCACATCGAGAAATTCAAAGGAATTCGGAGAAATTATACGAACAAATTACTCAACTTGATAAAAATGGGGATGAGCAACTCCAACAACGTCGAGACGGCATTGCTAAAGAACGAAGAGACATGGATCAATACAAGGAGGAGAGGGATGAAGAAGAATTTTGCTATCAAAGCAATAACTATTCTAATGTGCCTATGGTGTGTAGTGAATATTTGATCGATGATTATGTTGGAAAAGGCCAACCTTTGGACACTTTTGAAGACGCTAGTGTAGCTTACTCGAGCCTTGATCTTAATAATGATCAATCACCTATTCAAAAGGAAGAGCTTGAGGAAGATGCATTTATTGCTTGGAAAAAATTTCTTAGGGAAAGATATGAGTCCGCGGAAGTGTATGAACGTTGCAACAATGAGGAAGTTATTCCAACTCCGGATCATAATAAAGATCCTTCACCTATTCAAAAGGAGGAGTTTGGATATCACTTGCCTATTGTTGTAAACGAAGTAACACCCTCACAAGAAGATCTTACAATTTATACCGAGGAAGATTATATGAGAGAAGAATGGCCCGATTCCGATGATGAGAATGTTGAAGAGATGATGCTCGTTAATGAAACCGAATTGATTGATTTCGTGGAAGACCCAATTGAACTTGCCAATGATTATAATGATGCCAAGACTTTGGTTAAGGTAGAAAACGACGAAGAATGGTTGCAAAGTTTAATAGAGGACCACGATATACAAGAGGTAAGTAATTCACTTGAATTTTTTAAGGATGAAGAGGATTCTATAATACAAGAAATTGTGCAAGGTTTGTCTAATCCTTTGCATATTGATTCTTCTCCTTTACCTCTTATTGGTTTGAATGTATGTGCTTCGAAAGTATTTTTGGATGATTTTGTTTCTAAATATCCACCATTAGAAACACTTGATTCTAATACCATGCAGGTTTGCCAAGAGGAATACATGGAAGTTCCCAAATTCTATGTTCTTTATACACTTCCGAGTGTGGACGAGAATAAGTGTGGGGGAAATTTCTATCGAGCGATAATTTCACTATTGTTTTCTTGTGCTAATATTTGTATGGAGTTATTGTTTTCAAAACAGGTATTATGGGTGGATCCTCAAATTTTTAGATTGTTAGTATATGGGGAATGAATCATGCAAGAGCTAAGTCGGGCCGTCGACTTTAAAACAAGCGCTTAATGGGAGGCAACCCATAGGTTTTGTATTTCTTATCCTTTTGCTTTTTTGTTATTTCTTTTCTTGTTCCATATCATGTTAAAATTTCCCACCTTGATTTTACTAGGACGATTCAATTACATTGAGGACAATGTAAGGTTTAAGTGTGGGGGAGTGGTTAAGCATGTATTTAAAAAAAAAAATTAAAAAAAAAAAAAGTTTTACATAAAAACTCCAACTTTTAAAGATTTTAGAATCACTAGCATACTTCTAGGTATGTTTACATAGAGATTTTGACCGACATAATTGAACTTGGAAATGTTAGAGAAATACATTCGGATTTCTTGCTTGTTAGAGTGTTAAATAATGGATTTAATCATGCCGGTGATGCGAATTTGGTGCAGGGAGAAATGCATTATTAGAGTTGTGATCAATCATTAGTGGAGACTACCCGTATTCATATCATGTGAGGCACCGACCAGAAATTTTCCATCTACTAAAGAGCTTCTTTTGAGTGTGTGTCACCGTACGTTAATTCCGGGTAGAATGGTGAGCTACCCAACCTCCCACCAATAGAAGCACTACTCTTTGATCTCTTGAGTGCTAATTTTGTCAATCATGAGGGTGACGTCTATAGATGAAAGCCTCCTTCTTGTAGTTCGATTTGCAGTTAGCACCATTCTCTCTCTCGACAATAACGGATCCATAGAAACACATCATCATCAACAAGGAGCGACATCAAAATCTACAAGGAAAGTTGGAAAAGTTCAAGGTTTGCAAGCAACGGAACGAGAAAAAGAGCAAATTTCAAACTCAAGCAAAGCAACGAGAAAAAGAGCAAATTTCAAACTCAAGTAAAGCAACATACAAAGAGCAGATTTTTACATATCCAAGTATGAAGACTTATTCATAAAAAGCGAAGAAAATTAAAAGGTGAGAATTTTTGAAGTTTATGATTTCAAGACGATACAAGTTGTGAAGAATCAAGCGGTAAAATACTTCTCCCACGGCCATGGTTTATTTTTGTATTTTATTTCTCTTGTTTAAAAAAAAAAAAAAAAAAAAAAAAAAAAAAAGAGAAATATTTGTTTTGTTTTCATAAGCCGTGGGGAAGGAAAATCTATAAGGAAGTTTCAAGCGACAAGTATTTAAGGTAAAAAGGTTACAAATTGTCAAGGATTTATGAAATTCGAGGGTTTATCATCAATAGTTGAAACCGAAGACGAAGACCAAGGAGATCAAGACGAGGAGCGGAAGACGTTTCTATTGGATGCCGTGAGAGTGGTGTTATCATAATTGGTGATCGGATGTGAAGGTGAGTAAGTAATCTCATCCTCGATAATAATGGTTGATTTCCTTTCGTAGAGATCGTCAGAAAAATGGTTTTTCAAAATATTAAAAGATGTGGGTTTTTAAAAAAAATATTTCGGAAGTTGTCCTTCCCACCATTCAAACGTGTCGCAGGATTTCTCTCTTCATTCCTACCTGCGCACATGTGTGACCCATAAAAAAGCCGTCTTTTTGAGTGCAATTATCATAAAAAAAAATTTTGGTGAGGCAGAAGTCGAGGCGAAATGCTTATTGATCGTTTCTCAAACACGCGTTCTCTCATTATGGTGTGGTTATTTCTCACTCAACATTTAAGAATGAGAATATGTTCTTTAGTATTTCTAACTTCTTATTACTAGAATGCAGAAACTCTATGTCCTCATAACTCTTTGGATGCTTGTGACGCTTGAACGCTTTGAAGTTGTGAGTTTTTAGTTTGATTTGCTCGAGGACTAGCAAAGTCTAAGTGTGGGGGAATTTGATAGGGTGTAGAATACATCCTATTTACTATCTATTGTTTATGCTTTCTTTGTTATTTTTCTTGTAAATTATGTATATTACGCTTGTTTTGAGTTTTATAGCTACCTTGGAGTCGCACGGAAGAAAAGAAGAAGAAATCACTCAAGTTGAACCAAAAGGCCAGAAAAGTCATTTCACAGGCGAACACTATCTGGAGCCCAGTCAAGGTTAAAAGGTGACTCAAATTACTAAAGAAAGGACAGTTCAAGTTAAGGGGCTGCCAAACTAGGTAGCCCTTATCCAAAAACGTAGTGCTGTTATCAGTTGGTAAAATGGATGTTGAAACCCAAACCCATAGACCCACACCCGTACCCGGATCCATGCCCGAGTCCGAACCCAATTTATAACCCTCAACCTAAAATCGAGAGAAACCGTCTCTCATTCATTTCACCTCTTTCCCCTGAAACTAAAAACAAGCAGTCATGATCTCATTTGTTGAATCAGAAATCGAGATTAGGGTTCGTTTTACGCAAGCTGATAAACAAGGTAATGATGATGTCGATCGAGAAATTGAGAGAAGCAGAGATTGCTCACGGTCGGGAAGAATTAAATGAGAAATAGAGTTGAAGCTCGGGAGATGGGGATCGATCGGAGAAATTAATGGTCTCATTTATGGGTTCGATCCGGAGGTGATGTTGATGGTCGTTGTTGTGATGGATTTAGAGATCGAATGGGTTTGAGTTGCACTGAGAAGGGTTTGCGATGGATGAACTAGATCTTTGTCAAGCCGTAAATCGAGAAGAATCAAAGCTCATAGAAGATTTCAGGGACGAGAGGAGATGTTAATGGATATGAAGAAGATTTGGTCAGTGAGATCGATAAGAGTTGAGAAATCGAAGATGAGTTCGACTGTGAAGAGATGCTGTTGTTGATTCTTGGGAGATTCGAAATGGGTTATGGTTGATTGATTTGAAATTGCGAGGAGGTGATATAAAGAATGTTGGTGTTGTTGATGCTTGAGAACTCGGATGGGTTTGAAGATTTCGGGAGTGAAGGAGCTAGGGTGTGTTCTTGTGGAATGGTTTATGAAATGAAGACATATGGGATGAGTGAGGATATTTGGTGATGGTACGAGGTTGTGGTGAAGCAGAAGCACCGGTGGGGGTGTTGCAGATAATATGAGCCGAAGTGCGGTGGTTTGGTTGAATGAAACTTGATGCGGGGATGCTTTGAGAACAGTGTCATAGGAAGTGCTTGAAATGAACCAGGCAATGAGCTCGGGTATGGAGATGCTAATGGAAATGGAGATTGAGATAAATAGATTAATTGTGAGGCTGAAGTGACAATGGTGGTGAATTAACTTGAAGTTACAAGGAGAGAGTGCAGTGAGATATGTTCCGCTGAGCTCAATATGAGCCGGTGCTTGAAGCATTTGGAGATGGCAATCGGATGATTAATCGAGATGAAGGTACTAATCTTGATGATGGTAGTTGAGTCTTGTTTCTGGTGCAATGGAATTGAATGCTAAATGCTTTAGAACAAAGGAGTCAAGTGAGGATATGCGGTGGAAACGAGTTTTAGAGAGTCTGCAGTAGGAGGTGGAATAGCCCTCATGGTTGATGTGGAAGAAGTGTTGCAGTGAGCCGAAATGGTGTTGAAGACTTGCAGAGTGATGAGTCATCTTGGCCGTGAGGGTGGTTCTCGTAAACACGAAAATGCACGACCAAGATGGTCATGAAGATACTCGGCCGAAGATGGTGGTTGCACTACATTGGTTGCAACACTGCTGAAAAGGAGTCGACTCGGTCAACTGGCAGTTGACTCAGGTTGACTCGAAATGACTCAGCCGATTAAGACCACTCAGCCTTGAATTAGAAGCTGACTCAGTGGCTGACTCTCCTCCCCCTTTGACTATTTGACTAACGGTTTGACTCTTTTGACCGTAGTCTTACCTGATGGGATTTGCCGGAATATTCCGTCGAATATACCGATTTTGGTGAACTTTTTCGAGCTGTGCCGTGGTGACTTTTCCCACGGATTCGCCATAATACCAGTTTTCGGCGAGCTAAAAATTCCAGAATTTTCTATGGACTTTTCTCATGGGTGTGAAGACTTGGACTAGGAATTGGATGGAGAATTGGGCTCAAATTTGGAAAGAGAAGATGGAAGAAGAGAAAGACTTGAATTTGGAAATTGAATTGCAAAAGGAAAAGGGTTCTATTCCTTGGAAGATTTGGAGAATATTGAAGCCTATAAATAGAGAAGTTTTCTACATCTTTTACACACATCTCTACACAGACAACACTTTTCTTTTCTTATTCTTTGTGTGAACTCTTTAACATGAGTAGCTAATTTTATTGATTGAGGATGAATTCCTAGTTCTTAATTTATGTTTTGAGTTTTTGTTTTCAATTCTATCTTGAAGTTTTTCACATGATTATCGTTTGTTTTTACTAATAGGAATGATCTTAAAGACATTCATGATTGATTGATAGATTGTTTAGGTGGCCAACTAAATTGATTTGTCAATTTAATCTAATGCTAGTGAAAGTTAGGGGATAAGTAATCGTTTTCTTGACTCTTTACATAAGTAGCAAACACGAGACCTTGCGGAGGGATTCCGTGGAGCAATTGTGTGTAAAAACAACGCTAGAAAGTGAACCAAGCGAACCGAGTTTAACTACTAGTACTAAACCTAAATTCATAAATCTTAATGCATTCGTGGAATTACATCTTGTGTTGAACCTCAAGGTGGTTCTTTTGAATAGAATGCGATAACTAAAGCGGACTTGTTACTCGGTGAAATTAGGGATTTTGGGGCTAGCTAAGAGGACCTGCTATCCTACGGTTGGTGATAATGTGACTAATAACAAGTAGAAAAGAACATAACTTTAATCATTGTTTTGCAAACGAAGAAGGATTCCTTGATCTTATCTCTCTTATTGCTTTCAACTTAATCTTTTAATTGCTTTGTTTATTTTCTTTTTGCTTTTACACCCCTTTTTGTGACAATTTTTACAACTAGAATCTCTTGCTCCTGGGGAACGAACTTGACTTCCATTATATTATTTTTAATTGAGTGGAAATAGATATTAATTTGATTGCACCTACGACACGCATCA